>UNPE01001422.1:0-23264 GCA_900536245.1 Epinephelus coioides | reverse complement strand
TATGTTTACCGTCCTCTCTAAAAATAACAAATTTTGTTCACCCTGCCCTGTCCCTATTTCAGCTACTGTCTCCTTCCCTCTTGGCTTGCTGGTCACATCTGACCGATTAAACTTGGTTTTCTCTGCCAGTCCTGCATGCCAACACATCCTGAAGTGGGGGTCAGCATGCTGATCATTTCACCTGCTGCCAGGCCTGCATTCTTAAACAGAGAAGCATCAATTAGCGGCCTTGAAGGATGCCGGAGCAAACCTGATCTTGACACTGTCACTGAGTTCAGTAGGTTCATATAGTTCTGTTAGAGGCTGTTAAACTTTATCAATTTCACAAGTCACTCTTCTGTGTCACAACAACTTTTTTCCAGAGGGGGGAACTTAGGCTCCAGGCTATTCAGACACAGAATGCTAACATTAACATTCAACATACAGTAACAACACTAACATGCTGATGTTTAGCAAATACAAAATTTACCAAGATCACCATCTTAGTTTAGCATGATAACATGCTGACATTTGCTTATTAGCACTAAATTCCTATATACCTGAGGCTAATGGGAAGGTCATTAGTTTTGCAGATACAGTAGGCTATCTGGTAAATAAAAGTATTTGGAAAATATAAAGTCTGACTCGATGATGTTGCCGGGTGAAACTTTACAAAATCATTTGAAATTATCTTCCAGTGACCTTGAATATCATTTAAGATATTTTATTTAAAATGACAAATACCAAATGGTGGTGTCAAGGTAGGCTATCACCAAAGTCAGTAGGATTAATCCTCTGGGCTCAGTTGTTCAGAAGTAATCTGATCAGATTTTGGATCAAATCTTGAAAATGGGTTATTCAAAAGAATAAAAAAAAAGAATTTTGAAATCAGATTAGATCATGTAATCCAATCTTAGTTTTAATCTGGATGAAACCCTCAGTTTGTGTTGTTCAAAACTTTTTAGTAGGATTGGGATTCCTTTGATCCAGAAAAACATGATTATGAAGGCTGGATTCAGGGTAGATTTCAGAAACAAAATGTAATAAAACTGTTACATTAGTGAATGCAATTATGTAGTATATATACACTTATTTGTGTCTTGCACTTGGTTTGTTTGAGTGAAACAGTGATAAAGTAAATAAAGCAGATATTAGACTACCTATTAAGCCTTTCAGTAAGGTAAATAAAAAACGTCCCGAACTAATGCTCTAAATAAGGGGCTCTTAACCTTTTGGACCTTGGGGCCCAACTTTTCTAGTACAATGTGGCCTGGGGCCCATTCAGATATTAACATGTTTAATTGATCTTACTCTTGGTTTGATTTGTATTCAATAACTAGATCAAATCCACTTCCAATTAATAAGCTAAAAACGTATCAAATAAATTACATGATACAATGTGATCATCACAGAAACATTTATTTATCATGTGGATATAAATCTACACCTCTGTCAAGATGCCGCACAGGCTAACAATTCATGGGACAAATGTGCTACAAGAACATATTTAACAACAATTTTAAAGGCTCAAGTTACAGCAAAAAGGATGGCCTCTCAAAAAACTGATAAGAAAAATTAGAAATTTGACAAATAATATTATGTGGTGATAAATACATTGAAAAATATAGCCGCGAGCGGCAATCTGCGGGTTCTAACCTGTTCCGCCCCCCAATCAGCCACCGTGACCCTCACCACCCACCGTGACCCTCATCTGCGGTAGTGCAAGACGTTCCCCACTCTGTCCCTGAAAGCTCCAAGCAATACATACTCTTTCCAAGTCACACATTTCTTGAAATCGGGATTTCAGCTAGCCTACATGCTAATAACATTGTGGGTATACTTTCACATAGAGACTCCATTTGAACATCAAAACATAAATTGAAATTTTACCTATTGATGCGTATTTCAAAGTTTCAAATAGGTATTTTAATGTTTAAGCAAATCACAGTTCCATGATCATGATAATTTTGGGAGAAAATCTGGACGATAATAAATGGATGTGTGTGGTGAGAGGCTGTAAAATATTCTGTAAGGCTAAAGACACAGATGTGAGTGTACTATTATGAATTTTACCTAAATGAAGGTAAGTGAAAGTTCAAACAGGAAGATCATCTCTTTACGTAAGTATACCTCAAAGCCACTCTCTGTTTTCCCACTATCCTCTTGCTCCAACCCTTCTTCACATATTTCAACAAGGTCACAGTCTGCCAGCCTCTCCCTGTTTCTCTACCAATCCGTCATTAGCTGTCAAATTTCTCTCTCTGCTGTCATCCAGCTGTCATTTCAGCAAAACTCCCCAGCCCACCTCCACCCCTGCACCAACCTCCATCAAGATACAGACTGTATTAATCTGATCTTCATCCGAGAAGTTCCCTCATCCGGTGACCTCAAGATTCTCTACTTCCCCAGTGTCTAGGGCCGGGGGGTGGAGGGTAACTTCTTCAGTTGCAGTTCTCATCCACAGATCAGTTTACTCAGCTAGTCTCCTCCCCATGGTCTAAGTGGCAAATTATCAAACCATTGTAAATATATTCACGTGACCTCAAAGTCACATAACTATAGCAACATGTGCACATGCAGGCTTTTTTATTCAAACATGACATAATAGCTTCATTTGCATGAAGTGTATTATGCGGTAGTGAGGGTCCGTGTACCTTTTTGATAGTTTGATATTTCTGTTTTCAAAATAAATCGATTTACGGAAATACGGCCGTTTTCCCGTTATTCCGTTTTGAGACACAAAACGAAATAACGGAAGTGCTTCCGTTTTCCCGTTTTCTCTTTCAAAACCAAATTACGGAAAAACCAAATTGAAAAAACAGGCCCAATTTTGATTTCTGCAAATTCATTTTTTTTTTTCTATTTTTTTTTTATATAACCGTGACAACGACGGACCGGAAGCGGAAGTTAAGTGTAACAACTTCAGAATAAAACTTTAGCGTGCTAACCATAACTTCTTATATTATAGCCTACGCTGTCTTTCTACACCATATGGTTCACATCTATTTTATTTCTGTGAAAGTATAAGAGCTGGTTGTTTGGAAGGATGTGATAGGCATATAATTGTCATTTTAGCTTGAGTGCGTGAATGCTTTTTGTGGAAAAACTTTACGTTCCCTGAGCATCTATAACGTTAAGTCACCAGCAGAGGTCCCGGTCAATAGGCTAGTAGCCTATTATTATTACGATTATTATCAGCAGCAGGCATTATTGGAGGCATTATTTACAGGCTAATCATTTGAAAATGAGAACTTGTAATGGCTTTAGTATACTTGGTGTTTAGCCACAGGGTGGCGCAGGGTTTACACGAATAGTAGACATGCTTTGAGGTTCAAAACAGCAGGCTCTGTGTCTCATCAAATGAGCTGCGATCATTTCATTTCAACCGAGAGGTGTGTGGAGGTCGATTCAATGGAGAGCTGCAAGGAATACAAATTGTGTTTTATTAGTCCTTTGGCGATAATTTTATCCGACTGCTTGTCATTTCTCCCCGCTTTGCACCGGGCGTCATTGGTTGCCATGAACAACGGCGGCGGAGACTCCTTTCCCGAGTCAAAATCCTTGAGGCCAACTGGCCGTGATGAGTTCTGTATTTTAACTGCTACACTACTCAGCCTTTATAAGCAATGTAAACTGTAATGTGACCTCAATTTAACTGACAGTAAACGTGTATTCCAAAAATGTACAGCCCGGACCTAATTCACCGACGGACAGCCACCGCCAATGGCAACTATAAACTCATTAATTTTACCCTGGCATCTTTATATGACGCGGTTGATTGATGCTGGTTCAAAGAAAACGTAGTAGAACTTCTAGACTTATGTGTATTAAATTATAATCATTCATTTATCAATCATACGATAGGATACATATGATGTCAATACCTTGGCGCCAGCGCTGGACACAACAGCGCCACCCCGAGTGTCTACAACGCCTGTGTTACCTGTTGTCAGTCTACTGTCTGTGCTGACTGTCACCACGAGGAGTGGAAAAGCCATGTTGATTTAATTCAACAAAATGTGTCTACCAACAAGAATAAACAATGCCACTGTTGGGCCCATGTCAGGATCGCTGGAGATTACAGTTACCGTAAACACACCCTAACATTCAGATGGTCATTTTTAATTATAAACACAACAACAGAACTATAACATGGGCAAAACAATAACAACAATACCCATCTGATCTTGTGTTCCCTGAGTACTCCTTTTTTAAAATCTGCTGTGTGTTTAGATTCTTCAAATTGTTAATCACATAGCTACCACAGTTACAGGTATAGACCTACATTAACCTGCTGTTCTACTTCCATTCAACTGTTTGACAGTCTTAAAATTACTTAAATGTAGAATTACAGGGTCTGACATGTTAACTCTTTACTGAATGTTAGGGTGTGTTTACGGTAACTGTAATCTCCAGCGATGATGGGCCCAACAGTGAGGAGGACTACCACCACATTGGCTTTCCAGGGTGCTCAGGAAGAACAATCTAGACACTGTTAAAGACCTTGTACCACTCTTGTATTGAGAGCCTGCTGGCATACTGTATCATATGGAACCTGCACTGAGGCCAACAGGAGGAGGCTCCATCCATCCATCTATCCATCCATCCATCCATCCACCTATCTATCTATCTATCTATCTATCTATCAAACAAATAATAATAATAATGATAATAATAATAAATATAGAACTATTTCCAGGCGTTTTTAGGTTGGGTTAGTCTTTTAAGAGCTGCACCCAAATAGTGTAATGTCAGCAGCAGATCTAGGAGAGCTGTGGTCTATGACACTATTGTGTTCATATGGCGCCCCCTGATGGAGAATATTTAGATAATCCACGATGTGGCGAATATAGGATACATGACCAGGAAGCAGTGGTTGTGTGCAAATGCTGGCATTAAAGAGAACAGTCCATACATCCAAAAAAAAGCAAAGTGTCCTCCTTTTCTTTATTACGAGACCCAGATACATTAGCTAGGTACAAATAGGATAGGCCCAGTACTCTATGTCATTGTTTTCTCTCTGCTCAATTCCTACAACATTGCTTTTTGTGTTTATCTTTCTTAACCCCACCTGAACAACCACTAGTCTATAAAAATGTTATGTAATGTTTTATGTTTCCAAATCAAATGAAATTAAAATGATAGTAGGCCTATTTACCATATTGTTCAACCAGGTGAAGTTCCAAAAACATAGGCTAATCTGTGGCATTTTACTAAATCTAAAATAGGCCTACATGTGCCGCCCTCTTCAAGGGTAAAAAATGTCCTGACATCATGTTTGTTTCACTTATGTTGTAGGATGGGAAGTCATCAAATATTAGCAAAACTCACAGAGTGAGAGAGACCTGCAATGTCTGTTTGTCAGTCTGTCAGACTGTCCTGGCCATAATAGTATTAAACTTAAAATCTGCACCATATCATTAATGATTAACAAGACTGAGTAGTACTACATGGAGTTGGAACCCAGGATCAACTGTGTGAACATACAAGGAGTTATACATGTAAGCAGAAAGGAGAGTGGAGAGAAACATGATGTAAAGAGAAAGCTTGGGTAAATGACATGCAGTAATCATTTCGTCCATCACTGCTTACTTGGGTGACATATATAAGATTTGTCTACTTCTCATGAGAATTGTGTCATATAACACACGCGGCCTGCGTCTAGGACACAATGCAGCGGATAAGGCACGGCGACTTGTTGTTGACAAACTCCTTGAGGAAACTGACATTCTTTGTCTACAAGAAACTTTTCTTGCTAAACAGGACCTGGACAAGCTTAACTCTGTTCATAGTAACTTCCATGGGGTGGGGGAGTCAACCACAGATTTGAGCTTGGGGTTGGTTCAAGGCAGAATACCTGGAGGTGTGGCCATTATGTGGCATAAAAAATATGACCCTCTGATCAGTGTGATTAGACTGAGAGTAGACTGGTGTGTTGCAATAAATGTTTCTTATAATGGTAATGTTCTTATCATTTTGAATGTTTACACACCTTATGAAGTTCCAGTAACGAGGACGAATATCTTCAAAAGCTTGCTTTTATTGGCTCTTTTATTGAGGAAAATGAATGTACCCGTATTTATGTAATGGGTGATTTGAATGCAGATATCTCTGATAGGAAGTCTGTGTTTGGCCGATACCTAGTTGAATTTTGTCATGATAATAAGCTCTTGTTAACAAGTAAGATCCATTTGCCAACAGATAGCTATACATATGTCAGTGGGCTTGGAATACAACATCCTGGCTAGATCATTGTGTAAGCACAGCTGATGCCCATGAATGTGTGGATAAAGTTCAGATGTTGTATGGGTTTGCAATAACGGACCACATGCCTGTCTCCATTATGCTCAATGTAGAAAAACCTACCTACAATGACCACGGATGATAATCAGGTTAATCATGGTGTGAAAATTGAGTGGGCTAAACTCTCAGAGAACGACCTGCTACATTATCATGACTTGACTGAGAAGACCCTAGGTAACATTGAAATTCCATATGATGCTATAATGTGTGATAATTTCAACTGTGGTATGCCAAATCACAAAGAAGAGCTATGTGTACTATATGACAGAATTGTGCAGGGTCTGAATGAGGCTAGTAAAGCACTCATTCAAAGAAAAGCAAAGAAGTACAGCTTCAGGCCAGGCTGGAATGAGTATGTGGATGAACTCCACCAGCAAGCCAGAGAAGCTTTTAAAAATTGGGGTTATCGCTGGTAAATCAAGGCATGGACCTGAGAGTGAAATTAAAAGAAAGCTGTTGCTAGGTTCAAATATGCAGTACATTATATTAAGAGGAATGAACTGACTCTGAGAGCAAATGCATTGGCTAAGAAGATGCAACAAAATGATGTTAATGATTTTTGGAATGAAGTCAAGATTATGAATCATAGTAAAATACCTTTGTCCTCCAGTATGAAGGGGGAAGTGGCAGTGTAAATATTATGGAATTATGGAGAAGACATTACATGGAGCTTTTTAACTGTGTTAAAAGTGATAGTTTTTACTTCATCTGATCTCTGCAGAGCATTTGAAATTTTCATGAATGAAATTTTCATTTTCAAGAATGAATGAATGAGTGAATGAATGAACTAGAAATTTTCACATGAAATTTTGAGTGTGCCTGATGCTCGCTGCCAACTAGTATCCCCATACCAATATGCTAATTATTAATAGCAGTAAATGTATCACTGTGTGTCTGTGTGTGTGTGCATGCCTGAATGTGTGTATGTTCACGTGCTGTCGCGCGTTTGTGTATGTGTGAGTCTGTTTGTCTGTCTGTGTGTATGTCCACTTACAGATAGAAAAAACAGCTTAACTTAACAGCTAAAAAAGACTGCAGTCTAAAATGTCCAAGATGGACACAGAAAGACAGAGACAGACAGACCCAGACAGGCAGACTGACACATATGTAATTACCTCTGTATGATGAGGCTTTAACTGCAAAGAAGTTAGGTTGCTGGAATATTCAAATTTGACTGTGCTGTGACACACAGACGATTGGCCGAACGGCTGAGTTGATTCAGCCAATCAGCAGTTGGCAATGGCACAGTCAAATTTAAATACACCAAGAAAGGCAGAAACTGAGCCAAATGTTCCTCTCAAACTCCAACTGTTTAATGAAAAACCGTAAGTGCTACAGCTACAAAAAGCACACCGTGAGCGAGGGAGGACAGGATGCGGATCACAAAGGTGTAAATTTCATTCAAAATATGTGGGATACGCACAAATTTGGGTTTATTACTTTTCATAGGAAAATGTATGAACAGTTTATAAGAACAGCCTGAACAGAATCCAGGGTGTATGCCCAGCTTTGTACAGCTGACGAAAATAATGCATATGCACATTTCTGTCTTTCTGCGTACACACTAGGGCTGTCAAAAGCACCATGAAATTGAGTTAGATATTTTCGAATTAATTTAGTAGAGTTCAAATAATATTTGAATTTATTATTTTTTTTATTTATTTATTTTTTTTTTTTTGTAATCAACTTTTTATTGATTTTAAACAATAATAACACAGGAACAGAACACATACATTGAATACACACAACACCGCTGCCCACCCCTTCCCCCAGAACATACCGAACCCCCATCAATCCCCCCTTCCTCCCCTCGTCCCCTTCCCAGCTAAACACACAGACCATTCCCACAACCCTCCCCCCATGGGGACACACAATCGCACTTTTTATAATATCAAAATCAAAACAATCAGATAGGACAATGTGGTGTACAGGATTACACACATACAGTTACACAGATGAACCAAAAAGGTTATGACAATAATGTTTTAACATCCTCTGCAGCTTTTTCCACATCTGTAATGTTTGTGGCTTGGAATTATTAATGCGAGCTGATGACCACTCCAGGTAGATCACCTCGAGGAGAGCTTGTAGCCAATGTTTTATTGATAATTGATGTGGGGGGGAGCCACCTTAAAACTATCATTTTCTTTGCTGCAGTCATGCTAGCCAACCAGAGTTTACGCTCTACCTCAGCAATCTTGAACCTGGAGTCATCATTTAAGAGAAGGAGTGCAGGTTCTAGTGGGAGTTTCCTCCCTATCAGATCCGACACTTTATCCACAACTTTAACCCAGAACCTTTGTACATCTGGACACACCCACAGGACGTGCATCAATGTACCCATAACACCCTGATTACAGAATGTACAGTCAGGATTGGGAGCTAGGCCCATTATATGTCTTTTACGTGGTGTTAAATAAGTCCTGAGACAAATTTTGTAGTGGATTAATTGGTGATTCGGGTTTTTTGATGACCGAAAGACATTTGCCCACACAGTATCCCAATCAATAGACCCTGTACCTCGATGTATATCTGTCTCCCAAGATCTGCGTTCGGGGAATTCTGCGGAAATGTATGATAGGAGATTATTATAGATGTAAGAGACTGTTTTCTTATGGGGAGCTCTCTCCATCAGTGATATTAAAGGGTGAATACCCAACTCAACCCCCCAAGGAACCTTGAGCGCTGACCTTACTCTAAAATAGAGGAACTGTGAATTTCTTGGGATATCAAAATGGGACATTAGATTGGGAAAATCCAGAATTGCATTTTGGCCCGAGATATCCCCCAATGTCCAAATTCCACGTTGAGCCCATAATTGCGAGATGAATGGTTCGCCACCCGTCAATAAGTTGGCGTTGTGCCAAATAGGGGAGTGTTTAGTGTAAAACCCATAATTTCTCTACATTCACCATAGTTTGTATTACATATGATATAATCGGGCCAAATTGAGAGTAACATTTCTTATGCTTGAGTCCAGAGAAAGCCACATCCCGTAGTCTTAGAGGATGAACCAGCTCCTGTTCAAGCGTCTTCCAGGGGGAAGCTTCCTCTGCACCAAACCAGTGTTTCAAGGAACGCAGCACGAACGCCCAATGATATAACTTAAAGTTTGGGCAAGCCCATCCACCCTGGGATTTATCCCGTTGTAATGTTGACCATTTAATGCGAGGTTTTTTCCCATTCCAAATGAACTTTTTAAGCTTTGCGTCAAGTTTCTGCCAAAACCCCGCTGGGGTTGGTAAAGGGAGCATAAAGCTTACAAAGTTTATGCGAGGGAGCACATTCATTTTAATTGTAGCTACACGGGCAGGCATTGATGAAGGAAGTGCTGCCCATCTCTCAAGGTCATCCTCAACGTTTTTTAAAATGGAGGAGTAATTATTTTTCGCTATTGCCTGGATACAGGGACTGATTTCTATACCTAAATATACTGCTTTTTGCGCCACTGGTATGCAAGATTGGATTTTTAATTTCTTCAAATCTGTGTTCAGCAATAGTAAGATCGACTTAGAGTAGTTAATCTTATAACCAGAAAGCGTACCAAAGTGTTCTATAATTTTCAACACATTTGGGAGAGACTGTTGTAGGTTGGAGAGGTAAATAAGGGTGTCGTCCGCATACATTGAAATGGAGTGTGATGTGGAGCCAATTTGAATTGGAGCAACTAATGTGCTTTGTCGTATGTATTGGGCTAACGGTTCGAGCGACAAATTAAAATGGCAGGTGATGCTGGACAGCCCTGTCTGCAACCGCGACCTATACTAAAAAGATCAGAAAGCTGCCCAGCCGTAACAACCCTTGCAGAAGGATTGGAATATAAAACTTGGATCATTTTAATAAAATTTGGACCAAATTTAAATTTTTCCAAGACTTTCCACAGATATCCCCAGTCCAAGCGATCGAACGCTTTTTCCGCATCGAGAAATAGAAGCCCACCTGGCGAGCTTGTCTTTTTAGCATCAGCGATGACATGTAAAAGCCGGCGGACATTATCTGATGCTAACCGTCCTTTAAGAAAACCGGTCTGATCTGGATTGATTAGCTTCCCTGTGACTTTGTCCAAACGCATAGCAATAACTTTAGAGTAAATTTTGATATCTGCGTTAATTAGCGATATAGGGCGGTAACTTGCACAGTTCTGGGGGTCCTTGCCAGGTTTATGAAGTACTGAGATAAGTGCTGTGTTAAGGTCTTTGTGGAAATAGCCCTTTCTTATAGCAGAGTTAATAGTGTCTAACCAAATCGGACCTATAATATTCCATAGTTCTAAATATAGCTCAGCAGGGATCCCATCTATTCCTGGGGAGCGCCCCCTATTGGTTAATTTAACTGCCGTGTGTAGTTCATCTAAAGTTATTGGGGCATCCAGCTCCTCAGATTCATTGACAGATAGTGTTGGTAAATTCAGCTTGTCAAAAAATGAATCAAATAGTTCCGGTGAGAATTTGTCCTCTGAGGAGTACAGATTCTCGAAAAATGACTTAAACGTATCATTTATATCTGCTGTTTTAGTGACCTGTCCCTTAACCGGACAGTTAATAGATGGGATGTTGAATTGGTTTTCTTGCCGTTTCAATGTTAAAGCAAGTAGACGACTTGGTTTACTGCTATCAGTATAATATCTATGTTTGGTGATATGCATCATAAATTCAACCCGCTGCCTGAGTATATCATCCAGCTCTGCCCTCACTGTCTTAAGTTTTGTTTCCACATCATCCCTATAGTTGTCCTTAAGCTCTCTCTCTAAAATACTGCAAGCCTGTTCTAATTGGGAAATCTCTTGCAATCTGCATTTTTTAAGATACACTGAGAAACCAATTGCATTGTGGCGCAGAAAACCCTTGATTGCTAACCATACAATTGCATTATCCGAGACTGAATCCTTGTTGATATTAATAAATTCTATCAATTTGGTTTTAACTTGTGAGAGATATTTTTCATTTTTAAGAAGAGTCGTATTAAACCTCCACCTAGAAGGGGTACCTTGTAGAAAAACCAGATTAAATGAGGTTATTATTGCATTATGATCAGAGATATTACGAGGTAGGAATACAACATCATCTACAGCTGGGATCAGGTTTGGTGTAGCTAAGATATAGTCTATTCTTGAGAACATTTTATGATATGGGGAAAAGTATGTGTAATCCCTAGCTGTGGGATTCTGCATCCTCCAGATATCCACCAAATTAATGTCCTTAGCGAAATTCTTTAAAGCCTCGGAGGATAAGGTTTGTGAATGCGTAATGGATGGATTAGATCTATCCAGATTACGATCAAAAAATGTGTTCATGTCTGATCCTACAATAAGTGAGTAATTAGAGAGACAAAGTAACTCTTTGGTTAACCAGGGAAAATAAGATGGGTCAAAGGTTGGAGGCGCATAAACACTTGCGAAGGCTATTTTTTTCCCTTGGATAGAAACCCCACAATAAGCCAATCTCCCTGAATTATTATTACTAATTTTATCAATTACCAGATTTAGTTTACGTTTCATAAGAATCATAACCCCCTTGGTCTTAGATCCATCCCCCGAGGATGCCACTACTCTGTAGTGTTTGTTCTGCATACGACGGACATCAGACGGTACTAGATGAGTCTCAGATAGGAGAGCCACATCAATATTTTTCCTTTTCAATAATTCTAGAACTTTTGAGCGCTTAAATGGTGAGTTTAGCCCCCTAACATTGAGGGATAGTACAGTGTAGGTAGCCATCCAGGTGACTCATGATCAGAATGAAATGTAATCCTGATGTGTGATATAATGTGTAATACAATCTCTCTGTGTGTGTCCCCCCACCCCCCTCCCTTCTGTGATATACACATAACTTCCTTGAAGCCCTCGTTGAGCTAGCTACCTTACCTGGTAGAGCTCCCAAGTTTAAATTCTTAACTTATAACGCCAGAAAACAATATCAAACAGTATAGACACATAACAATACAGTAATGACTGCTGACCATAGGGCAACCACTTACTGTCTAAAGTTCTTATGGATTATAACTGATCAACATAAAGAGGAAAGAGAGTATAGCAATTCAACAAGAATATTCAAATAGCCACAGGGTAAAATATACCAAAGTGAAAAGTTGAGTGGCCAATAACATATTAAACCAGAGTAATATTATGTACTGAGTGCCTTTCCAAAATGGGGGAAAAAAGTAACACACAAATAAAGTAAAAAAAAACAAAACACATTGGCAGAAAATGTCTCCCACACTAAATGAGTTTCTTTTAGATCAGTTCTTAAGGCACTTATTGTATTGTCCATGTGAATAAAAGTCTGGCAATAGACAGTAAAATAAAAAACATAAACATATAAAGTGTGATAAACTAAGAGCTGCCAATGTTGTATAAAAAACCTAAATGGGCCTGTGCATTTTACAGTGCCATACCGTAGATAGGTCAGGTTAAAGAAAGGCTCGGTGTTCAGTTGCCATGGTAATCGTTCATTATGGTAATGAGAGGAGGCTGCTGATGACAGATAAAGGATCGCTGGGAGAAAATCTATCCAAGATCGACTCCCTGTGGGTAAAAAGTCCGTCTATACCTTCAATGGTCAGCGCTAGATCGGGCTCCAACATCTGGGCCGAGGTGCTGGTTAAAAAAGGCCTCCGCGGCCTGAGCGGTACTGAAGGAGTGGCGGGGACCCATTAAAGTAGACCACAAGCGTTGCAGGGTATCGCAGGCTGAACTTAATATCCTTCTCGTGCAGTTGTGCGTTCACCTTCTTGTAGGAGCTACGCTTGGCCACCAGCCGGGCACTAAATTCCGGGAAAATGAGAATTTTCTTACCCCCGTAAGAGAGTTGACGTTTCTTTATCGCCAGCTGGAGCACTCGCTCCCTCTCCTGGTAGCGGTGAAAGCACAGGATAAACGGCCGGGGATGTGCATCGGGGCTCGGCTTGGCCATCAGGGCTCTATGACATCTCTCCAACTCCGGCGGTTTTGTAAAGCTTTCATCGTTCAGCACCTTGACCAGAAGCTCGGACATAAATTTCAGGGGACACTGTCCCCGCTCGCTGTCCTCGGCAACACCGAGGACCCTCAGATTCATACGCCTCTGCCTGTTTTCATATCCGTCCAATGTATCTTTAGTCCTTCATTTTCCTTAGCCAGGTCCTGCACGGTGGATTGCAGTTCCTCTATGGATGTTTCCAGCGTGGTGATCCGGTCACTGTGGTCTGAAAGTGCGCCCTCCGCCTCAGTAAAACGAGCCTCAAACGATTCAACCTGGTGCTTTACGGCTTCCAGTGCTGTCTGGATCGGTAAGAGCGCTGTCGTTATTGTTTCCGTAATGTTGCTCCGGGCTTTCTCGAGCTCAGTTACCAACATGGCTAACGTTAGCTGCTCCTGCTCCGCCGCCGCCGCCGCCGCTGCCTCGGTGCTTCTCGTAGTCGTCCTCTCTTTTCTGTTTCCCTCCAACATCTCGAATGTAAATCTAACCGGATAAGGTCGTTGGTGTAAAGTTATGATCACTCTTTAGGCGTATTTATTGAGATAAAACGAGCTTTACTCGGGAGCTCTCCTCCACGCGTCCGCTCAGCACTCCATCAACCCGGAAGTCTCCCATTTTTTTTATTTTTTTTATTTGTTTATTATTTTTTACAAAAAAAAACACAAAAAAAATAAGAAGCTTACTGCTGACGCAATATGAACGTGACACTCGGATGAAAACACCCATTCTGACCTCACTGAAATGCCAGGTATGACTAACTTCTGCCTCGCTATCTGGGCAATGTTTGGATACTTCAGTGCGTAGTTTTCCACCACAAGAGTGGATCCTGGTCGGCCCGTAGTGGTGTCTCATTCAGGTAACGTTTCATCTCTTCTTCAAAAAGGGTAGGCAGGGAGGCAGCAGGTGCAACACTCTCCCTGTATGTCTCCCTGAACAGGTCACACATCGCAGACAGTGCAGCGGGCTCCTCTGTCAGCGCCTGTCCCTCCGTCGCTGCGTTCCTCTCTGGCCCGGCTTGTGCGCGAGCCATCTCCGCCTGAACAAGATTCGATAGTATTAATTAATTATTAATGATATTCGATTTTAAATAAAAAAAAAACATGTATCACACAATCCAGTCCTTTTTTGTGAACTTTTAATTTAAATTTGGCATTGAATTTTAACAATGAAATTTTGTGACCTATGCTTTGCTTCACAGGCAAAGGAACACCCAATCGCCTGGCAGCAGGAGGATGTCCAAAGAAACTGGGAGAGGAGTTGTTACCGCATGCCTCTTAAGCAGCAGACATGTACGAGCAGGATGTTGGCTCTTCACTAACTAGAGTCTCCTGCTTTGGAACGGACCCCTTCTCAACTGAGGAGGACAAAGTATCAGCAGAACAACTTTTTGCTGAAGAATACCCTGATATTTCAGTTTTATTAGATAACGTGGTAAACTATAACTTCGTACCTTTTCAAGATGCATTGCTGTATCTGATAAACATTACGCAGCAATATGCATGAACATGTCAAATAAAGGCAAGTTGGTTCTGGATATACTGTATATTTTGTTACTTTCCCTTAACAAAATCAAACACTTGCTAAAATTGCTACAATAGCAGCGTTAAACATTATACAATATTGGTCTGAAGTGCAACATGAAATACAAAAAATGTATAAAATAAAACTATTATGTATCTACAGCTGTTGAACAAGTGCAAAATTCCAACTGGATTTAGAACAAGGCTATTAGCCAGCTGTAACAGAGGTAATCAAGCTTAAATCGTTGAATGTGGTACAATCACACTTAAAGGATTAATCCATCTTAATTACACCAGCCAATGAGGAGAGATGATGGTCAAGACTGGTCAGCCTGTGAGCATTGACAGAGAACTCATCTGCCCTGCATTTGAGGCACTGGTCAGATGTCAGCATCCACTGGTCAACGCAGTTTTTGCAGCCAACAAAGCTTTTGCAGCATACGGCAATCACAGGCTCTTCCATTAGCCCTGTTTGATGGAGAAAAAAAAGCACAACACATATGCAACATTACAGTTCAGTATATTATCTTGTCTTTACTTAAAGTAACAGTTCACCCAAAATGAACATTCTGTCATAATCTACTCACCCTCATGTCAGTTAAACCACAGGTGCAGTTTGTCCATATAACACACAAGGAGGTTGCAGCACTACTGGAGAGCAAGTGGGTCTCCATTGACTTCAACACAGTGCATATAAAGTCAATGGAGACCCACTTGCTACTTGTGTTTTAACTGACACGAGGGTGAATAGATGACAGAATTTTCATTTTTGGGTGAACTGTTCCTTTGATATACATATTACATATGTTTAAAAGCTTGGCAAGGGACAGTTTCATTACAACATGGAAAAGCAATAATTAACGTTTGATTCACTTGGACACTCCATTAGATCCTGCTTAAAAGGTAGACTTTAATATAGATCAAACAACAAAATATCTTACAGACCTTTGCATACAATACAACCAAAGGCATCCTTCATGTGTGTTATCATGGTGTTGGTCAGAAACAGCATGGCACCCCTGGTGTTGTTGGCATGTGTTGACAGGTCCTTCACGACTTGGGTGACCTCACTCAGTCCTGCAGCCAAGATCACTTCCTCTATTTTATCATGGACCCCCTGAAGACCTGTGGAGTCCATGTCTTTATGACTACAGGGAGGGTTAAAAACAACAACAAATATTATACAATAATCACCAGTTCTGTTCAGATAACTTTTTTCCTAAGAGATGTTATTTAAAACAAAATAAAAGACAAGTATTGACAGGTAGTAACTAAAATGTTTACCTCAGTTTCTTTCCCTTTGTTCCTTGCTGGAACTCATGGAAGATCTGCTCTGGGACAGCAAGAAACTTTTTTGCATTTTGCTTCCAATACTTGGATCCTAGCAAGAGAGGAAGACAACTCATGTAACAGATACAATGTAAACACATTTACAGCTGAACAGAATACTTTGTGGGTCAAAAAAAATTAAGAGACAAAGAGAGCACAGTATGGAAGTAGATGGGGCATGTAGTTTAACAAACAAAGCATATTTATTTATTATTATGCAACTATTCATTTTTTCAGTTAGTACCTCTTGTCCCTTCAGAGTCCACAATCTCATTTCCCTGGGCATCAGTCAGGATGAGAGGGTCATCACTCTGCAGGGCATCATGTATTTTTGCAAGGATACCTGTGGTTGTGGCTTCAAACTCAAACAGTCTGAGTACAACCATACGGGCAGGCTTCAGTTTCCCCTGGCTGAGCTCAGCAATGAAAACAGACGTAGAAAGATTGTTGTGGGAATGGTTTGCATCAAGTCAAATCAATTAATTCCATCTCAAACACATAGCCCACATTACAATTGATGCAATTATAATTGATGCAAGTTTTAAAATAATCTTGGTTACAAAGGATCTTCAGAATTACAAAAACAAATACAATTGTGGATTTATTCATATGTAGCTAGCCTTGGACCAAGACGTTCATGAAAGCAACTCCCCTTTTTAAATATTTAAATAATTTTAAATAATGTACATTTTGATATTTAAATAATTTAATATTTTTTTAATAATCTGACTAGCAAATAACTTGCTAATCAATGGTAGGGGGGCTCTGAACTGATGGGACTGGGGGTACCTTTGGAAGGTGTTACTCATGCTTGCTCGAGGGGTAGTGGGAGCAATGGCCTGAGCAGGTGATCCCAGAGCAGCAGTGGGCTGTGCTGGACGGTGGAACTGGAAACGGTTCTGGCCTGACAATGGAGGAGTCTGCTCGGCGACTGGTAGAGCAATATCATCCCCATGAACCTCATAGTGGCCTCGAGGTCTAACGTCCAAGCAGCTGAAATGTCCAGATGATCCTGGGAATATCGCCACATTGTCATCATCGGTTATGTACAGGCTAGGAGCATATACCTTTGAAAGAAAACATGTAGGGACCTTAATCAGACGGCTATTCTGTGCTAGCATCCTTTGATCTTAGCATGTTCTCCAAACGAACGAAAAAAGTGTTACTTACCTGGAAAATTCTGGCTATTTTATCTCCCATCATGTCGTCCTCCCTAAGCGTTAGCCTCTTGTTTCCTTTAAAAAGGATATAACTGGTTGAGTCCATTGCGAACAAGGAATTGTTGCTCGACACCAACTTGAAGTGAAAAACACCAGACTAGCACCGCGACCTTCCTGACACACAGACCAATCCGCGCGTAGGCTATATTTATTTGTTTCCGGGCCATGGACTGAAAAGCATAAAAATTGAAAATTGAAATTCGAAAAAGAGAAATTTAAGGCATTTCAGCGAAAACTAAAATTTGAGTAAGAAATGCAATTTTTTTTTTTTTTTTTTTTAAAAAGGGTCATTAAATAGTTGTCCGATTTTTGTTTCAGAAATGGTAATAGAAAAAATGGCCCTAAATTTGTTTTTTGATTTGCCTTTCAGAATTGGAAATAGAATGAACAGAAGGTACACGGACCAGGTACGTTCAGATTATATGCAGCACATATTTACTATAGGCCTATGCATTGTTGGCAGAGATGGGCAGCATTTTAGTTACATGTATTTAAAATGTTTATCACCTACTATGACAATAGAAATGTCATACAAAAATACATCCTGTGCTTTTTTTTCAAAATCTGATTAATCGAATAAAATAATCAATGATTAATCGATTATTTAAAAAAAAAAAAGTATATATATAAGTTAGTGGCAGCCCTAACTGTATGCAACACATCTGATTCATGTTATTTTAACCTCTTAGTGTTTCTTGCAATGTCCCTCACAAATAATTAATTTCTTTTTTTTAAAAACAGTTCATCTGCTTTAATCTAAATGTAATTTCGTGCTCCTTTTGTTCTGGTGTTCTTCCAAGAATCTTTTTTTTTTAAAAAAAAAACAAAAGCACTAGGATCAGGCATCGTTTGAATTTTAACGATTCCTGTTCTGATTCTTTTAAGAGGTGTCAAAAAAGTTTGCATTGTCTAAATGAGGTGAGTTGTTTTTCGGCTGCTTCTTCCTTGTTTTACTAGCAGTCGACGGACTGCAAACCAAAGACGAAGCACGAATGAAAATTGTTTACAAATTGTTTAGGGGAATCGAAATTAAAACTTCTTAATGATTCTGATAAAATTGAAATTTTAGAATGGGTTCAATTTGATTCTCGATGCCAAACCCTAAGCAGCACTTTTAATTTATTTTTTTGGTAACTTGAATCTATTATTCTTGAAGTCACTGAGAACTCAGTTTTCATTTGTGCAAGTTAAGCATGAATAAATGTTACCTTTTGTCTTAAGTTTGCCTTTGTACGTTTGATTATTGCAATCAGTTGATTTGACTTTTTCAAATATAAAAATGACAAAATTTTGTACATACTTCACTCTGATTTCATGCCATAATTTTCCACAATGTCTGTCTTCGTGCACAGCAGACTGGAGTAGAAATTAAACACCTTTATGTACTGAATCAAGAATCAATTTTTGAACCGGGAACCGTTTCGAATCAAGAATCGATTTTGAATCGAATCGTGACCCCAAGAATTGAAATTGAATGGAATTGTGAGGTACCCAAAGATTCACATCCCTAGTCAGCATGGCTCAGGCAGGATGAAGATGGGGCCTCCGCGCAGTATGCGCTGCTCCTGAGAATCACCGGTCCAAACCTCTTGGCGGACACGTCCCCGGCAACGCTGAGTGAGAGTCTCCTGACCGTTTCATTTTTAATTCCAGCCAGGACAAGACAGGAGTTTTTTTTCTTGTGTTTATTGAAAGTAAAGATTTGTTAAAGATTTGTTATCAAACTGCTTGTGGTCTCCACTTTACGCATGTTGTGGTCAACACAAGCCTGGCCTTAATACTAGTAACTTTAACTGGTCCACACTACATTTTGAATCTGTCATTACTGTGCCACTTCAATATTAATTCAGTTGAATCATTAGATTAGTTATATTCAAAGTATAAACAAACTGAGGAACGTAAGGGTGGACAGTGCTGCTAGCATCGTTCTATAGGACTATTTAAACAAATACAACACAGACATCAATACAGTTGCTTGGTTTTTATGGACTTGCAATCACATCCAGGTCATAAATGATAACACAGTTGTACTTTTTAATCCAAAAGATAGATGTCGTACAGGCCCTTGACGTGGCCCCCTCTTAATGTCAAGGTGTAATTTAATCTCCAGTGATCCAGGCACAGGCCCAGCAGTAAGGAGGACCACCCTACACTCTGTCCATAGCGGTACAGTCTGGAGGGCCTCAATGCACAGGGCAGCGATGAGGAAACTGCAACTCATTGGGAGGTTGACATAAAAAAGTTTAAATTAGAATAGGAAAGGTTATCAGAACGCAACATAGCAGCTCCTTCACTTGCTTTCATATGAACATTAAAGGTTCCTCATCACATTCAAATGTTCAATAGTAGCTAAGGTGTTTGTATTCATGTACTTATTAGTCTATTTGTGAGGGACATTGCAAGAAACACTAACAGGTTAAAATAATATGAATCAGATGTGTTGCATACAGTTAGGGCTGCCACTAACTTCTATATATATATATATTTAATAATAATCGATTAATCATTAATTATTTTTTCGATTAATCAGATTTTGAAAAAAGGCACAGGATGTATTTTGTTATGACAATTCTATTGTCATAGTAGGTGGATAAAACATTACATATAATTAAAATGCTGCCCATCTCTGCCAACAAGCATAGGCCTATATAATATATGCTGCATTAATTTGAACTGAACGTATCAATAACCTGAAGAATTGCAAGTCTGTATAATCCAACAGAAACTAAGAGAAAACCGGCTTTCAATGACAGCAAATATAAATCCATAGGCCTACTGCCATCTGCTGGTAAAAAGGACAAACATCAGCTTGACACTGATTGCAACGATGTGTGTTATGGAGAAAACCAGTGTTAACGGTAACAATGCAGCACACACAATAATTTATTATATCCTCGATTACTTTATTGCAAACAATCAGCGATATGAATATTAAAACACAACCTTTGAGGGAATCCCTATACGTCCTTCATGGGAATAATATGCATGACGATTTCCCTTATTAGTCTCTGAACAGCAACGTTATGGTTGAAAAACAAGTTTTAAGGTAGCCTTAAAATGTGCTATCATAAGATTTTATTTCTGTTTTTATGAATAAAAAGTTCCTCCCAGCCAATGGCAGGCAGCTTTTCAAAATGCGCAAAACACTCAGGTATAAGTGGAAATAAAAGATACATGGGAAAGTTTATAGGACATTAATAAGGTTTATAGGCAATCTTATCTTCCTGTCTTTTATTTTGAGGTTACTTCCCGCCTCTGATGTCACCCGCCATTCTTACTTTTTGTCCAAACCATAAATGAAAAAATGAATCTGCAAAAATACCTAAAATCGGGTTGTTATTTGAATTTGGTTTTGTCGTTTTTCCTTTTTGATTCTCACACCAAAAACGGAAAAACGGCTCCATTTTTTCGTTTTAAACCAAAAAGGGAAAAAATGGGAAAACCCATGGTATTTTCCGTTTTTCTGTTTATGGTTTAACAAGAAAAAATGAACTGCCTGAAGGTACCCTGACCCAGCATTCACTGAATCATGTTCATTCACATACTATTATTTCTACAGCTGCACTCTAGTAGGGGGGCCTATGTCACAAATTATAGAAGTCGTGTTTTTGGAATGTTAATTTTTGAAGAGAGTTATTTCTTGATTCTTTGGGTTCATATGAAGACCAAAAAACATGTCTTCATTTTTTTTTCGGTTGGATTTAGTGAAATTACAGTACTTTATTGTAAAATGCCAAAAAACGACTGCACCCAGCACATAAAGAGCCATATCTCTGGCCCAGAGTGTCGTATCGATCCACGGTTTGGACTGTCATACTCTGGGGGATCTCAGCTATCCAGCTTTGACTGGGCTGATAGATCTACTCCTGGCTGGTCCAGTGAAATGAACAGAATAATCTTGTACTCAGTGTAGTGAAACTACTTTTTCTTTTGCCTTGTGACTCAAGATGTCAAGGGGCTAGAGATGCAAATCAATTACTTGTTTGTGCTCCGAAGTCCCCTGAGTACGCAGAAAAAAAACTGTGAGTTGATATGACCTTCCTAGCCTGAGATATGACTGTTTCTGTTGGGGGTGTCGTTTTCTGTCGCTTTTATTGTTTTTTGCAAAAAATCACCTCTAGGCAAAGAATTTTGTTACAATGCCATGGCTATCAATCACCGAGTTTGTTTTTTTTTTAAATCAAGTTTTAGACAAAGGTCTTTTTCAGGCCAACTTCAAACTGTAAAAATTGCAACATGATAATATACACATTGATATTTCTCGTAAAATTTTCCAAAATTAGAAGAGTTTTTCACATGTCCAGTGATATCTAAAATCATGACGACCAAGTGTTAACATACAAACAAAAGAAACACTACAAAAACATGTTACAGTCCTGACCCAGAAGAGATGACCAATGCAGCAATCGCCAAAGCAGATGGACTCAGAGATATGGTTTAACGGTTGGGAGGCTGTTTATTTATCCACCACTTTTTCAGTTTAGTTATTTTTTTCGGCTTTAAGATTTGAGAGTAACAATAAAGAGTGTGTTATAATAATTACAAAATAGCAGAATACAGAAAAAACATCATATGTATGTGATGCAGTCCATAGGGTTGCATGGGATCAAGGGACACAGGAGCAAGGGACTCACAGCAGACACAGGGAGCTGGTGTCATCGCATAACAGGAACTTGGAGAAACAACAGGGAGATGAGACTCAGAAATCCAAAAACAAAGAACCAAGAATTAACTGTATACAACATAGCGGGTAGACATAGAGGGAAATGGCAAGACCGTTACCTCTTAGATGAAGGATTTACATCATTGTACTCACCAGATGTCAATCAATCAATCAATCAATCAATCAATCAATTTTATTTATAAAGTCCAATAATCACAAATCACAAATTGCCTCACAGGGCTTTACAGCATAGACATCCCTCTGTTCTTAAGACCCTCACAGCGGATAAGGAAAAACTCCCCAAAAAAACCCCTTCAACAGGAAAAAAAAACACGGTAGAAACCTCAGGAAGAGCAACTGAGGAGGGATCCCCTTTTCCAGGACGGACAGACGTGCAATAGATGTCGTACAGACAGATCAGCATAATAATTAACAGTAATCCATATGACACAATGAGACAGAGAGAGAGAGAGAGAGAGAGAGATGCAGGTAATGAGAGTAGCTTACAACAACATTAATGAAAGTAATAATATTATAGTTATAGTTCTGGCTACTGTGGGACAATATGTTGAAAGTATGTATTAATATCTGACTGACAATAGTATAGTATGTGTATAATAACAGTAGAAGTATGACTAATGACTAATGATGGCAGCAGCAGCAGGAGGCATCTGGCTGGACCACGGCAGCAGCACAACCACACACGCCACACTGTCCAGGCAACGCTGTGATATGAGTTAATTGAGAGACAGTGGAGCACAAAGGCTCCGGACAAGAAGCCGAGTTAGTGACATCCATGATCCCGAGTTAGCAAGATGCAGTAATAGAATATGAGAGAGAGAGAGAGAGAGAGAGAAGGTGCCCGGGTGTATTATAGGGGGGTCCTCCGGCAGACTAGGCCTAAGTCAGCCTAACTAGGGGCTGGTACAGGGCAAGCCTGAGCCAGCCCTAACTATAGGCTTTATCAAAGAGGAAAGTCTTAAGTCTAGTCTTAAATGTGGAGACGGTGTCTGCCTGCTGGACCGTAACAGGAAGATGATTCCATAGGAGAGGAGCCTGATAGCTGAAGGCTCTGGCTCCTGATCTGCTTTTGGAGACTTTAGGGACCACAAGTAACCCTGCGTTCTCAGAGCGCAGTGTTCTGGTGGGATAATATGGCACTATGAGCTCTCTAAGATATGATGGAGCTTGACCATTTAGAGCTTTATAAGTTAACAGTAGGATTTTAAATTCAATTCTGGATTTTACAGGGAGCCAGTGCAGAGAAGCTAAAACAGGAGAAATATGATGTGTT
>UNPE01001421.1:0-25785 GCA_900536245.1 Epinephelus coioides | reverse complement strand
GCACGAACAACTAAAAGTTCTGCTTTGGAAATTATTACAACAGGTGCTGCATTACAGAAGCCAAAGTTGAAGTTGGGATTCAAGTTTTTGAAAATTTTACAGAAGAACTTCTAAACAAATCCTCACCACAATTCAAGAGTTTCTCCAACAGAGTAACTACAGCTGTAAGTATATTGAGTGCTGTGTCATTTAAGAAATTTGACGTAAGATCACAGTTTAATTTCATACCTAGGGTGACCACACCAGGAATTAATTCATACGTTTAACATTGTCCTGAACATATAAAGTTTCCTATTTTTCAGGATCACTTTAAAACTATCATTTTTGTGGTAACTTTTTTTTTCATTACAGCTGGATGAACTCTATACAAAGGAATATGGTGCACTCTTCAATCGATCTGTTGTGAAATCTTTGAGGGTACATAGTGTTGCTCTTTTTTTTTACACTTCCAAAAGCATATTTCAGAAGTACTCTGAGATACTATCTGAAAAGCTCCACGAAAGCCTGTTATCATGGCGTGCCTCTGTTTGTTTTTACATTTTAATCTTTGCTTTCTACTGCAGTTATAGAGTAAGTTAAAATTTTACTTCAGTACAATGTTCACATGCCCATGTGCATATTCAAAGTATTTTATTTCACTCCTTTGCATACTAGTTTTGAAGTGATCCCTTCTTACCCCCTCACTGATTCAGAGATGCCAGCCAAAATCCAATTTTCTTACTGGCCAAAAATTCCTCAAGTTCAGCCATGGCTTCAGCATTGTTCATTAGTCATTTGAAGTGTTACTCACGGTTGTTGTGTCCAATACCAAAATTGACCAATAACCCGTGGTTTACAATGATTCTAGATCAGCGAAGTGGCAGAGTAATAAAATGGTTAAAACATATACCTGGCAATCTTTTATAAAATAAACACACAGCAACAAAAATGCAATAAGTTATTGATTAAAAAAAAACATTCTTCCACCAAGCAGTATTCTTTCGTGACATTTTTCAGAATTCTTGCCAAGCAACACACAGACGCAGTTCAAAGTGCTGGCTGCTTTACAAAGCTGTGGCATCATGGGGCCAGAGAACTTTACCCCCATGGGCTGTAGTATACCTAAAGTACAGAGACAGAAAGAAAAAGTTTTCACTATTTTGCAGTCTGTTGGAACCACATATTTATCTACCACTGGCAATTTTTATCCTCACTTATCCTGTTGTCACTGAATTTGTGATGCGGTCACAACTGTGTGTTTAAAGAGAAATTTAAAATTGCTCTGAACGTGGCTCAGTCAACCATAATTGAGAACAGGAAATATTTGTTTTATAATGTACTCTGTATTGTGAGGAGGAGGAGGAGGAATACTTATAGCAAACAAACTTTTTCACTGTATATATGGGCACATGAGTAATGTACTAAAATAGTTAGGAAAATTTAGACTATCCTTGAAATGACCCTCGAAGCAAATTGCATTCCATTTGTTTGATATCATTTTGGTTACATATTATCAAAATTAACAATTAAAAAAAATATAGAAATGACAACAATTACTAAAACAATATTTCCTCTTGCAGTCAAGGCTCCATTGTGGTAGATGCTGAACTGATATTCAATAATGCCAGCTCAGTGCCAACAACAAGTTCTGTGGAAGCAGCTCTGATACAGGAGTATAACAACAATACCAGCTTCTCTCTTCCACTGAATACATCAACCATTGTTGCAACAAGTAAGAGTTGTTTTCCTAGTTACATGGAATCTATTGTGACCCAACTGCTGCAACAGTCTTATTGTATTTTATCACTGTCTTTTATCATTACAGGTGTTAGCACCCTGACAACATCAACCACAACCCTTCCTACTACAGCTGTTCTGACCACTGCTCCCCGTTCTGCAGCTGCCTCTACTGCAGTTGCTCCCACTGCTACACCTGCTCCTAATACAGCAGCTGCCTCTACTGCAGTTGCTCCCACTGCTACACCTGCTCCCAGTATAGCAGCTGCTTCCACTGATGTTACAGTCCCTTCAGCTGCAGAGACTACAACCACTGCATCAACAAACCCACCTTCATCCAGTGAGGGAACCCTGTGTCTTCAGTTTAGTCTCAACCAAACATTTACAGCAGATCTCTCCAACTCCTCCTCCACAGCATATAAGAATTTGTCTGCGACAGCGGTCTCAGAGGTAAGAAGGCCATGTTTTGTATATAGGAGACATCTTAAAGCAAAAAGAAGCATACTCATCTCTGATATTAAAAGTTTCACCCATCATGTCAATACAACAAAACAAACAGTTGCAGCAATGTCTTTACCTATCCACAAGCACTAAAAAATTAAAAATTAAACTCATTAAACTCAAAGGTGTCCATGCTTGAACCTAACATGAACAGATGGATAAGTCCCTGGGCTTTGCCATTCAGCCAATTTGCCTCATTGCAGCTTATAACAATAATGACATTTAACTAACAGCCAAATTCTCTTTTAGGTCAACAGAGTTTGTCAGAAGGTCTATCCATCAACCTTCAATCGCTCAATTTTCAACACGTTCACGTAAGGCAAAGCTTCTAACTTGATTAGTTTTGCTGGAATATTGACTTTTATTAAGTTCCTATTTCAGAGTGCTGCTTTTTCTCCCTGTCATTGTAGGAGGGGATCAGTGGTTGTTGACATGACTCTTGTCTTCAAAGATAAGTCCTCACTCCCAACAGTCATCAGCGCGACGTCACAACTCAGTGCTGGACTTACCTGCAGCTCCACATCTCTTAATATTGTACCAGGCAGCGTCATTGTCTGTAAGTGGTTCATATCATTTTATTCTAGATGTAGTATGAACTATACACTGCCTTAAGTAATGTTAATGAATCTGTTGAAATTAAATGATATGTTAATATATGGTGTTAGGTCGTTAACGGTAAAGATGTAACTTTTAACATGTATTAACTTTTTTTGGAAGCGCTGTATTTTAAGGTTCTCGTAATAAGTGTTAGTTAATATGTAATAACTCCTTATAAGATGCTTATTAACATTATTAAATGTTTAATAAGACTATTTAAGTGTTAATAATAGCATTATAAACATGTTAACTGTTAGATTATAAGACATTTATAAGTACAAGAAACTTGTTAATGGTTTGTAGACTGCTTAAGGACATTAATAAAAGCCTTATGAGTTTCTTACAATTGTTTATAATAGCATTACAAACACATTTATTGAGTTTAACTAACTTACATATGTCATTGTTAAACCTTTACTAAGATTTTTTTGTTGCTTTATTAAGATTAAAACATACTTTATTATTCATTTATTAATAGTTAACTATGCACTTATTAACAGTTAACTATGTTTTTTTTTGCAGCTACCGGATCTAAAGCGAGAACAGTGCCTTATTAAGCTTGATAAATCTTTGATTATGCACTTATTAACAGTTAACTATGCACTTATTAACAGTTAATTATTCTTTGCAGCTCCCCATTCTGGAATGAGCACTACATGTGGTCAAGGTTGATGAAATGTGAAGAAACAATTGCATAACAATATAATGTTTCAGCAGTGAAACACAAAAACACACTTTAACACAGCTCTTTTGAAAATTAGTTTTTTTTTAGTTGTCATCTTTATGCATGAATGGCAGCCACAAAGAGAACATTTTATAAAACACTGCCTAAAACAGGCCGTTGAAAATAAAAATATAAAAGTACAATCACTGATACTTTCAACATTATATGTATATTAGTACATTATATATTGTAAAACACTTGAAAATGTGACTCAAAACATCAGTAATGGGTGACACCAGGGTGACAGTACATTACATATCGGAACCCCAGGTCAGAATAGGAGCGGGTCACTTCTGGCTCCAAAAATCCAAGATGGCGGCAGCCAAATCACCAAACTCGTGGCTTCAAAACGGGAGTCCACAAACCAATGGGTGTCATGGCAGTTACGTCCACTTTTTACAGTCTATGCTAGAAAGGCGTACTTGTGTAATTGTTTTGTGTTATTTTTCTTTCTTTATTATTTTAAATAAATGCAATCCAGTCTTTCATGAATGCACACTGGAATCAATGTGGGGCAGCATGCTATATAAGTTAAGTAGCCTTGGCAAATACCTACAGACTGGCAGTGAGTCCAAAATAGTCCTTTTTTTTTCTTTTATTATTGTTTTTTTTTTTTTTTATTAAAACCTACCTCAGTTTTTATGTTACAGTTGCACTTTTTTGTGGATGTGATTACTGATGTTTTAAATCACATTTTCAGAATGTGTCTTACAATATATAATGTACCTCAATGTTGAAAGTATTAATGATTGTACTTTTGTATTTTTATTTTCAACGGCCTGTTTTAGGCAATGTTTTATAAAATGTTCTCTTTGTAGCTGCCATTCATGCATAAATGATAACTAAAAAAAACAAATTTTCAAAAGAGCTGTGTTAAAGGGCCAGTGTGTAATATTTGGCATGGTTTATTGTCAATCTGAATCTGAATATTTCTACCCATTAATATGTTTATACAAGTGTATGATCACTATAAAATAAAATTCGTTTGGTTTTTCGTAGCCTTATAATTATGCTTTTATATATATATATGTATATAGCAAGGGCCTTGCTTTAGAGAGATCGCCATCTTGCGCCGCCATGTATGTACGGCAGACCGAGTGGACAATCCAGCCAGCCAGAGAACACGTTTCGCGTGTATAAATGAACCAACAAAGACAGCGGAAGGAAGGAAGAAGGAGGAGGAAACAGCAGAGAGTGTTAGTAGTTCGTCGATAGAGAGTAGTGAAAAGTTTTTTTAGTTATAAAGTTTGCGAATGGACCACACTTACCACACAACAGGAGAGAATGAACCCGAACCGTCATCTGCGAGGAAAAGAAGACGCAACTTCACTCCTTGTGATGCACTCTCTGTGGCGCTTTTCGTCCTGGTGATATCTCCCCAACAATGGCAGCAGTAGCACCAAATCCCATTCTGTGCATTCAGCCTCTCTTCTCACCCACTCAGCATCAAACACATGGAGTTCCTCATCTGTGTGCTCCGGCTCAAACAGGGATGGCTCTGGGTCTGTGTCCGCTACAAGAAACTCTTCAAAATCACATTCAAAGTCGTCCATTGCAGCTACTATAGTCCAGAGATATTGCTAGGCTAAATAAACAGCTGAGCACTGTTTACCGGCTACGCTGTCAGTCAGTGTGCGGGCTGGAGATTGGTGGAGCAGAGAGAGGAGGGGGGTCCCCACTTAGTAAGGCAAACGAGTATGTGTGTAAAGTTATGGAGCGTGTGTAAAGTTATGGAGCGGAGTGTTACCGGAGTTTCTGGAGTGCTCAAATAAACGGGCCTTTTTCCCGAACGCTCCTCTGGTCTCCTGCTTGTGAGGGATTCATTACAATATCGTAACATGGTTTAGATTTTTAAATAAACATTCACCTCGTTGCTAGATAGACCTACTCCTGAAAAACTTTACCCGACGGGAGGGGTGAGCGAGTGAGCCCTGCAATCTAGAATTTGACCACTGATGTCACTGTTTCCAATGGTTTTCAACCCATTCTGCACAATGGCCCTTTAAAGTGTGTGTTTGTGTTTCACCGCTGAAACTTTATATTGTTATGCAATTGTTTCTTCACATTTTTATCAACCTTGACCATAATGTTAATAAGCATCTTATAAGGAGTTATAAGCACCTTATTACATATTAACTAACGCTTATTACAAGGATCTAAAATAAAGCGCTTCCCTTTTTTTCTTTTTTTTCCCATGACCTCATTGTAATGTAACTTTAAAAATTAGATCTTTCCCGACTTTCTCGGCTGCCGAGAACAGACTGTAGATGGAGTGAAATTTCTCTGCAGTGGAAAGTTTCATGTTCATATAATAAGTGGAAATCTGTTATAAGTACAGAGGATTTCACCTGCTAATGCAATTGTTTTACTAATATTTCAGGTACATCAACATCAAGTAGTCCTCCTCATCCTACAGTGCTCTCACTGGCAGTCTTGTCACTTGCGCTACTGATTATTGCACAGATGCTGATGGATTCATAGTGGGATTCAAAGATCCTCGATGACTGGACTGGTCAATTGCTTTTGCAGTGTGATTAAGTGGAGCAAGACAAGACACACACTTGCAAAAGCAATTGACAGATAATATGTCAAAAATAAAAAAACATATGCACTTGAGAACTTTTATTGCATTTCCTTCTTTTCATCGACATTTAATGTCTAGATACCTTTTCAAATAATATTGTCTTGCCATTTTATTTAACTGTGAATTGAATTGTATTTAAAATGTACTTAATTTTTGCCCTGTATTTTTAAAAGTATTTTGCTATACAGCACGAAGACATACTTCAACAAAGTTAATGTAATGACAGTTACAGCATTGTTTTGTCTTACATTCTGTATGGAATTTGTTAATTCAATGCAAAATATTTATGGTCTTAAACAACTGCAACACATCCATTTAGTATTGTAAAGGACATGTTGTAATTTAATTTTTAATTGTCTCTGTTGTTTGTTTGTTTGTTTTTGTTGTTTTGTTTAAAAAAATCAATAAAGATAAATACTTAATTCAAAAATGTGTCTTTTAATGAAGTTTCCTGCTGATACAACACAATGTTTAACAGAAATCAGGTCCTGTCATGGACAACATAAGTTGCTATAGCAACAATCATTCAGTCAATGAGTTTGTGGCATGAAACTATAGAAGATACAGCTGCCTGACCTCTTGAGTCACTGGGGGCATGTGCTGTAGTATGTTGATATGTCTTGACCCCGAAAAGATGGAAGCACTGTTGCTCCTCTTGAACACGGGCAGTAAGTCAGCTATAAGAATGTAGGAATAGGTGGATAAGTGAGGCAGGATGTGGGGTTGTGTGCTGAAATTTCAGTTGTGGGTCCAGAACTGATTATGTGAGGTTCAGTTTTGAAGGCCTCAGATATGGACAGTTGATGATGTAATTTTCCTGCCATTCCTACATTTATACATACTGTTATTACTGTTACTTAAATTTACCATAATTATGGCCCCTGTAACTTTGAGTGAAGTTTTTGATTTGATTGTCATCACTGGGATGGCTCTGCTGCCAATTGTTGCTGTCTGGGCAATGGGACATTTTTTTATAATAAAAAGGAGGAAGTAGGCAGTGCTGACAGACACAAAATCACAGAGAGATGCGTGTATAACTACTACAAACAGATGCAACAAAAATAGGCCAAACTAAAATTAGGTTTGTGTGTCTTGCGCCTATGTAGGAGAGGTGGTGGGGCCTCCTTCATATCTGTGCCCAGGGGCACATTGTCATAATCCGCCCATGGTTGTGACAACAAAGTTAAAACTTTGTCATCTTTTTAAAGCTAGTCACCATCATTGTTGTGTAGCGGTCACTTGGGTAATCTGTGATTTTCTCTTGTTTCATGAGATGAGGGAACTGGGTCCATCTAGCTGTTCATATCAGTGTGTAGAATACGCACTGTCCACATTTCACTCTGCTGTCTCTCTCTCTCTCTCTCTACGCACACACACACACATATATATACAGTACAGGCCAAAAGTTTGGACACACCTTCTCATTCAATGCGTTTTCTTTATTTTCATGACTATTTATGTTGTAGATTCTCACTGAAGGCATCAAAACTATGAATGAGAACATGTGGAGTTCTGTACTTAACAAAAAAAGGTGAAATAACTGAAAACATGTTTTATATTCTAGTTTCTTCAAAATAGCCACCCTTTGCTCTGATTACTGCTTTGCACACTCTTGGCATTCTCTCGATGAGCTTCAAGAGGTAGTCACCTGAAATGGTTTTCCAACAGTCTTGAAGGAGTTCCCAGAGGTGTTTAGCACTTGTTGGCCCCTTTGCCTTCACTCTGCGGTCCAGCTCACCCCAAACCATCTCGATTGGGTTCAGGTCCGGTGACTGTGGAGGCCAGGTCATCTGCCGCAGCACTCCATCACTCTCCTTCTTGTACAAATAGCCCTTACACAGCCTGGAGATGTGTTTGGGGTCATTGTCCTGTTGAAAAATAAATGATCGTCCAACTAAACACAAACCGGATGGGATGGCATGTCGCTGCAGGATGCTGTGGTAGCCATGCTGGTTCAGTGTGCCTTCAGTTTTGAATAAATCCCCAACAGTGTCACCAGCAAAACACCCCCACACCATCACACCTCCTCCTCCATGCTTCACAGTGGGAACCAGGCATGTGGAATCCATCCGTTCACCTTTTCTGCGTCTCACAAAGACACGGCGGTTGGAACCAAAGATCTCAAATTTGGACTCATCAGACCAAAGCACAGATTTCCACTGGTCTAATGTCCATTCCTTGTGTTTCTTGGTCCAAACAAATCTCTTCTGCTTGTTGCCTCTCCTTAGCAGTGGTTTCCTAGCAGCTATTTGACCATGAAGGCCTGATTCGCGCAGTCTCCTCTTAACAGTTGTTCTAGAGATGGGTCTGCTGCTAGAACTCTGTGTGGCATTCATCTGGTCTCTGATCTGAGCTGCTGTTAACTTGCGATTTCTGAGGCTGGTGACTCGGATGAACTTATCCTCAGAAGCAGAGGTGACTCTTGGTCTTCCTTTCCTGGGTCGGTCCTCATGTGTGCCAGTTTCGTTGTAGCGTTTGATGGTTTTTGCGACTCCACTTGGGGACACATTTAAAGTTTTTGCAATTTTCCGGACTGACTGACCTTCATTTCTTAAAGTGATGATGGCCACTCGTTTTTCTTTAGTTAGCTGATTGGTTCTTGCCATATTTTGAATTTTAACAGTTGTCCAATAGGGCTGTCGGCTGTGTATTAACCTGACTCTGCACAACACAACTGATGGTCCCAACCCCATTGATAAAGCAAGAAATTCCACTAATTAACCCTGATAAGGCCCAAGCTCCATACCCTATCTCTAAGGTTGAACCCACCCACTCCAAGAAGAAAACTCATTTTGGTTGGTTGTATCCGGGATCTCATTCTTTCGGTTTCTACCCTGAGCTCATGACCACAGGTGTGTGTTGGGATGTAGATGGACCAGTTAATCAAAATGTTCGCCTCCCGGCTCAGCTCCCTCTTCACCACAACTGTCCAGTGCAGAGCCCACATCACTGCAGAAGCCTCAGCCAACCGCAGATTCATCCCATGCTCCATTCTACCCTCACTCCCTCATTTGAGGCAGTAACCCTCTCCCAACCTAGAGGGGGCAATCCACCCGTTTCTAGCAGAGAACCATGGCCTCAGATTTGGAGGTACTTCCTCTCATCCCAACCACTTCACACTCGCAAACCTCCCCAGTGCATGCTGGAGTTCACAGTGTGATGAAGCCTACAGGACCTCATCATCTGCAAAAAGCAGAGTTGCAGAGGTCCCAAAACCGGACCCCTTCCTCCCCCCGGCTGTGCCTCGAGATACTCTCCATGAATATCACAAACAAGATCGGTGACAAGGGACAACCCTGGCAGAGGCCAACACTCACCAAGAATGTGTTTGACTTTTACGCCGAGTATGCAGATGCAACTCTCACTTTGGTCATACAGGGACTGGATGGCTTGTAGCAGTGACCCCGGTCCCGTAATCCCGCAGTACCCTCCACAAGACTCTACAAGGGATGTGATCGTAAGCCTTCTCCAAGTCCACAAAACACATGTAAACTGGATGGGCAAACTCCCACAGACCCTCCAGCAGCCTTGCAAGGGGAAAGAGCTGGTCCGCTGTTCCCTAGCCAGGACAGAATCTGCATTGCTTCTCCTGAATCTGAGGATCAACAGTCGGTCAGAGACTCCTCTCCAGCACCCTGGAGTAAAAGTTTTGTAGGGATGGGGCGTCGGTAGCATAGTGGATAGTGCCAGGTGCCCCATGTACAGAGGCGATGCCTTGCTGCAGCAGTCGCAGGTTTGACTCTAGCTTGCAACCCTTTGCTGCATGTCAACCCCCACTCTCTCTCTCTCACCCCATTTCAATCTGTCCTGTCCATTAAAGGCAAAAAGCCCCAAAAAATTATTTTTAACAAAAAAAAAAAAAAAATGTTTTGCGGGGAAGCTGAACAGTGTGGTACCCCGATAATTGGAACGCATCCTCCAGTCTCCTTTTTTGAAAATGGGGACCACCACCCTGGTCTGCTACTCAGCAGGCATTGTACCTGACCTCCACGCGACACTGAAAAGGCATGTTAGTCAAAATCGCAGAATCATTTTGAATACCAAGAAAATTTACATTTGTGTCTCCTCGTTCCATCAACAGGGCAATATTTTATAAAATCCAAATACTTGAAAAAGGCCCAAGGGCATTTCCATTACTCATACAATAGTGTTTAAAGCATCTCTTTAAGTGCTCTTCACAATGTACAGTCAGCCTCAGGGATGGGTGCATCTGAATTTGTGACATTTTGGTCTGATATTTTTGGACACCGTAATGAAGCAAAACAAGTCCTGCCAGTTAAAAAAATCCAAACTTAGGCTCTCTCACAATAATCTTTTCACTTGTTGCTTGTTTCTGAAGAAGGACAGTTGCCTGTGCAGCTTTGTCAACTTGTAAAATCCATTAAATAACACACAATTGATGGGAATTTTTCAATTTTGCCGCAGACTTGGATTTTTACTCCACTGAGGTAAGAAAATGTAAATATTCAGCACATACTGACATTGCTCTTTAATGCTGTGTTTACTTTATTTCTCAAGTTGCCACATTATACCATATGTTGGTAAATATTTCAACATATCTTATACAAGAAAAACAGTAAAAAAGCTATGCATTGTCTTCTGCAGACAGCAACAAATAAACTTGTGAATCGATCCTTGGTTCACAACGTGAACCATGTGTGGCTGGTCCTTTTTTTTTGTTACCTTTATAAAACTTTGTAGTTTTTCCTTGAGATAGTAAAATGACATAATAATAATTTTTTTCATGTTATTTTCATATTATTCTTTTATATATCATGTATTTGTACTGAATTGCATGTATTAGGTGACCCTATCAAACAAACCGGCAGAAATGTTTACCTGCTGTACCACGTGGTGTAACCTGTGCATTATGGGTATTTAAGATGGCGACTCCACAACAATATTCAGCAGTCTGAGGAAGAGCGTTGAGCTCGAAACGTCACGCTATTAAAATACACGGGAGCTCATTTTGGTGTGCGGATTCATCATTTTTCTGTTCATTGTTGATTTTTTAGATCCAGCACCCAACCCAAACAGGCTTTTGGGGATGTGCGCATCCTTTCTTCTGTTTTAGTAAAATGACAGGACCATAATCCTCTGTCAGCTGGGATTTAATAAGATATATAATAAGTAGAAGATATGATTGGAGGGATGACTTGAAGTGGAAGATGAGTGTTAACACTGACATGTGATAGTCCAAGAAAACCTAAGATAGATCCAGAATGGAGTCCTATCTTAGGTCTAGGTTAAACCTTTGAGTAATTTAAGGACATCAACTTTCACTTTAGTCAGGAGATGCCCTTTTATTAGCCTACAAGGTGTGGACATCCAGTGGAAATGAAATTACCTGTCATAATATGAGACTGTGAAAGTGTTGTGACTGTTAGTATGGCCACTTTGCTAATGGAAGGTTGAGATAAAGCCAAATCATTACTGCTGCACTGTACATTTTTCCAACTGCCAAATAGTTTAGTGCTGGGATCACTTTCACTTGTGATATTATAGTGTTATTGCATTGGATAGGAGATGTAAGCTTCTATAATGAGATTGACCAAGACTATTACCCTTGCAGAACCTAATCTATTGCATTTCTTTAACTCACTGTCATATAGTATTATTCTTCCTACCTCTTTGTCTTTCTGCCATTTTCTCCTCTGCTTAAGAAGCTCTTAAACTTCTTGGGAGCCATTCTCCCTCTCCTATGATAGCCTTACCTTAAGACCACCTTAGGGCTTTATGAATATTTTTTACTGGTAATGTCAGGGGAACTTCTTAGAAAAAGTCATTTTTCTGAAAAAAATTCTTGGAAGTTTGTAACTCGGAGCAACTCGTTGTACTAGGAAGCTTTATTTTTTATTTTGTTTTTTATTTTATTTTATTTATTTAAACAGGGACAGGGAAAAAAAATAAAATAAACAGGGACAGTACATATTGATGAACATTAAATGTAAATATGTAGGATTGTAGCCAATGGCTAATTTCCATCCTCAGTCCCTTGACAGGTTGATGTTTAACTAATCATAAAAAAACCCAAAACAAAACAAAAAAACAAAAACAAAACAATGACAAATAAACAAACCTATAGCGAACAGTAATACAGACATGATAGACCAAGAACTGGGGGACCAGTTTAAAGTGCAAAAGTGCTTGAGTGCTAAATTAAAGTGCGATGTGCTAAGTGCTCAAGTGCTAAGGTGCAATGGTTTCTAAGGGTTAATATTATTGCACATTGCCCATGTTAAAGTGCTAATTGAATTGCACACCGCCCGATTGAGCAGGTTTATGAAGTGCTAGTTTATATTGCACAATGCCCTATAGCACATACAAATGTGTGTGCAGGTATTATTGCACTTAAATTAGCATACATAGATGTATTTATGTATGTACAAGTCCACTGAGTTACATACAAGTTGTATGTATGTGTACAAGGACAAGCTTGGCTTGTCACCGGCACATCCCGGGTATACAAGCCAGACCACGTCCTGAGATGGTTCCCCAACAAACAGACAGACAGTGCTTTGCGCTGTTATTAATTGCATGTTGCTCACTTTAACATGATTAAACATGATGGTCACATATCTGTTTGGTCTGGTTGGATAGCACATATAAAGTGAGGAAACAATAGAGAAAGCAGGATAGGGGCTACAAACAGGTTAGTTATTAAAAAAAATATATAAAATACAACATAAAAATTAAATATACTATAGAAAATACAGCACAGGAAGAGGCAAAAAGCTGATTGGCTTATTTGAAGCCTCCACCGAATACAATTAAAATGACAGTGTCATAAAGGATACATAAATAATATACAATATAATATAAAAATTACAATAAAGATACAAAAAACTGGAAATGAGATACAAAAAGCTTTCAAGTGGGCTTCATGTTTTGCTACAAAGCTTTAATTAAATGTTCTCTTAGATGTCTTGTTGTCATGTTGCTGATGGACAATTACTTGCAATGTGGGAAACACTATTCCATAATTCTGTGCCTCTAAATCTAATAGAAAATTGGTTTCTGCAAGTGAGACATTTTGGAGGATGGAGAGCTGATGACTGATGTGTAGTATATGAATGAACAAGTGAATTTGCTAGGAAGTAAGTCCTAAACTGTTCTGGGATATATTTTCTTCAGTTGAGTAGAGAATCTTATAATCAAAACACATATTTGAAAAACATTAATATCATAAATTGTAAGGATCTGAAGATTCTGAAATAAAGGGGCAGAAGGAGTACATGGCTCAGATCAGGATGCAATTCTAACAAAGCCTTTCTGAAGGGTTAAAATCTTTTGGAGAGTAGTGGGCTATGTACTCCCCCAAACTAAATTGCAATATGAACGATGTGGATAAATCAAACTGTAATAGAGAGTAAGAAGACAATTTCAAGTGATAAGATGGCTAACCTTCCTTATTATACCAATAGATTTATTTATTTTTCTACAAACACAATCAATTTGTTCTCTCCAGCTCAGACCCTCATCAATGATAAGTCCCAGGAATCTTGTTGTTGATACCTGGGGCATCTCAATGGACTCAATTGTAATACGAGATAAATCCAAATTATAGGATTTTCTGCCGCTAAAAATAATAAAATTCGATATTTTAATGTTTAGAGATAATTTATTTATTTTAAACCATGCAACATACGCACCTAAACCAACATTTGCATTTTCAATCAATGAACTAAAGTCTGAGTGTGAGAGAAAAAGGGTTGTGTCATCTGTAAACATGATAGAAGAGAAGAGATTTGAAACATTTGCTAAATCATTTATATAAATAAGAAATAATAGTGGTCCAAGAATGGATCCCTGCAGAACCCCACAGTGTAGTTTAGCTCTGTTAGAATAGCATCCCTTAAACCAGCTGCTTCAAAGAGAAAAAAACACCTCAGAATTACCTTCTGTCTTTCTGAATGGGGAAGATTCTTTAAGTAACCCATTTGATATAGCTGAACAGTTTAATGATTTCTTTGTTAATATTGGTAAGAAATTAGCAAATAAAATTCCTACTTGTCATGTAAACCCATTGGATTTTATTCAGGACATTTCCTGTTATGTCTTCCTTCAAGCTCCCTGATTTCCAGGAAATAAGTGACATAATTGATCAATTGAAAACATCTGCAGCTGGCTATGACAATATTCCAGTATCTCTTGTCAAGCAGGTGAAACAATTAATCTTGCGACCACTTTCCTACATCTTTTCCCTGTCTTTAAAAACAGGAGTTGTGCCAGAGGATTTAAATATTGCCAAAGTTATTCCCTTGTTTAAAGTGGACGATCCATGTTGTTTTAACAATTATAGGCCCTTATCTATTTTGCCATGTTTTGCCAAATTATCTACAACAGGATTCTTCTTCATTTAGATTTCAATACAATTCTTTACAATCATCAGTATGGTTTTCGAAAAAATTATTCCACTTATATGGCTCTGCTTCACCTGATTGACAAGGTTACATCTGCTCTCGAAAACAATGAATTTGTTTGTTGTATTTTCTTAGGCTTCTCTAAAGCATTTGATACTGTAAATCACAATATCGTATTGGCGAAGTTATATAAATATGGTTTTCAGGATGTTACTCATAAATGGTTGACAAAATATGTTTCTAACAGAGCTCAGTTTGTTTGTGTTAATACTTTCCATGTGGATTTAATGTTGTTTGAACAACTGTTTAATTCATCACTAAAATATTTCTTTTTGCAGATCTAATAAAATTAATATATTCATTTCTATAGGATTTATAAGCACCATGAGTAAGGGGAGTAGGATTTAAGACATATCTTTTATACAGTGGTGAGGGTTAAAACTGTCCTTAAGTTTGAACCACATGGTCTACTCAGCAGCTTAAGGATGACTTCATTGGTCAGTTGAAAATGTTGCGATGCTTCATGAAAGGTCCTTTATTTTCTAAGCTGTGCCACTTGTAATAAACTTGGTAATAATTTTTGTTTTTTTTCACAGGGCATTTCTGATTTTTAATATGAAGTTGTTAATATCAATCAGTGAATCAAATTTGTACTGACCTGTACTGTTTTCGCATTATAGGCCTATGTGCCACTTAAGCAACACCTATGTATATAGTTTTGGGATGGTTCTGAATTCATGTTGGTACTTACTGTATCATTAGTGAATGGCATCTCTATTAAATGATTGTACTGGAAAACAAGGAAAACTGGGGCAATGGGGACAGCAGGTCCAATTCATTCCTGTTGAGAAATTACCTTGGAGCTGCTATGAGGTAACACTGTAGTGTGTGATTGTTTCCAGTAGATTGATCTTGAGATGAAATCAGTTTTTTAAAACTAATTTATAATAACATATAATGACTTCCTTATGTACTGTTCTTTCACAGGGAAAAGATACAGAGGACATGGAACCTCTGATATTCCTTCTCCTGTTTGCAGGTATTTGTTTAAGTGTATGCTTTTGAGGGTGTTGAGGAGAGAGGAGAAGGAGGGAGAAGGTGTAGAACTGTAATATTCAGTACTTACAAAAACAACTTTTTGGTATTTTGCAGGACTGTTGGAGTCAACATCAGTTACAGCACAAAACACAACTAGCACAACAACAGGTAATAAATACTGAAGCCCTAACAGGCAAGATCTAAAATTATTTTAGTTTCAGGACATGATATTCCGTAATTTTACAGATAACTGTTGTTTGGTAAATATTGTTGTTGATAAGATATGTAGTGACAGACAAATATATATTGTAACACAGGGCAATATGACAGTATTTAAGATAATTTAATGTTTTTAATTACTTATTTTAATCATAGAAATTGCATTTCCTGTGTTTGGTAGATTAAAAAAATAGTTATGAGTTAAATAGGAAACATTCATGTGTTAGTGTGTGTGTGTGTTCAGTGTAGTGATAGCTTGTGGACAGAAGTTGTCTCTGAGCTTGTTTGTACTGGTTCTGATGGAATTGCAACGTCTGCTTGAAAAGGAAAGCAAGACAAACAGGTGCGAAGCAATAGTTTTCTTCAATGTGTATCTGCATAGAGTAGTTGCTGCAATGATTGCAGGATGGAGATAATGTGATGGGAGGTGATGTTGTGGTTGTTCGGAAGATTCAGTGGTGTAAAATAAATAAGTGACTCTGTGATGTCAGTGGTTTTCTAGGTTTGCTGGGGTATTAGGAAGTTGTTAATACACCATACAAAGGAGTAGCTACATCAGAGTTTTCAAGGTTTTCCAGTAGTCTTTCAGGGATCAATAAAATCTTTAAAACTTGAATCAAACTCAACTTGAGTCAGTACAACCTCAGAAAAAGCCACATCACGACACACCATCACTTTCAGGTAACGACTTTTGCACTGAAAGAAACAATAATTCAAAAAGTAACTGTCATGTCATAAGTATGCAGTACTGCTAACACATACAACTTCAATATCCAATACCCCTTTAACCAATATTCTGAATCATCTTCATCAGATAATATAACCTCTACACCACCAAATGGAAAATCATCACAATCAAACATCACAACAATGGGGGTTTCACCACCTACAACATCTACCCAATCACCAAAGTCATTTGGAAACTCAACTTCATTGCAACTGCCTGGCTCTCAAAAGGGAGTAACTCAAACTTCATCTCCACTTTCTTCAAGTCAGTAACCCTAACTGCAGATTTGTCACCAGTAAGCACTGAGACCTTGCAAACAACAGAGACAACTTCAGTGCAACCGACTACATCAGCGTTAGTCAGTGAGACTTCGTCTCCGCATCAAACCACTTCCACGCTTGCAACTTTGACACCTGGCAGCACAAGTGTGACACAAGTAAAATCATCTTCAACACCACTGGTAGCAACTTCAGAGTCACTCAAGACATCTTCATCACCAGTCACTTCATCTCCAATAACTCAAACTTCAGCCCCACTTTCTTCAAGTCAGGTAACCCTTACTGAAAGTTTGCCAACAGTCAGCACCACTTCATTCCCACTTTCAGAAACTTCCTCAGCAGTGGGGTCAAGCTCATTACCAGCCACTTCAACTTTGCCAACAGTCACAAGTTCACCACAAAGCACTGCAACTTCAGCACCTGTCACTGAGACCTTGGCAACAACAGAGACAACTTCAGTGCAACCGACTACATCAGCGTTAGTCAGTGAGACTTCGTCTCCGCATCAAACCACTTCCACGCTTGCAACTTTGACACCTGGCAGCACAAGTGTGACACAAGTAAAATCATCTTCAACACCACTGGTAGCAACTTCAGAGTCACTCAAGACATCTTCATCACCAGTCACTTCATCTCCAATAACTCAAACTTCAGCCCCACTTTCTTCAAGTCAGGTAACCCTTACTGAAAGTTTGCCAACAGTCAGCACCACTTCATTCCCACTTTCAGAAACTTCCTCAGCAGTGGGGTCAAGCTCATTACCAGCCACTTCAACTTTGCCAACAAGTCACAAGTTCACCACAAAGCACTGCAACTTCAGCACCTGTCACTGAGACCTTGGCAACAACAGAGACAACTTCAGTGCAACCGACTACATCAGCGTTAGTCAGTGAGACTTCGTCTCCGCATCAAACCACTTCCACGCTTGCAACTTTGACACCTGGCAGCACAAGTGTGACACAAGTAAAATCATCTTCAACACCACTGGTAGCAACTTCAGAGTCACTCAAGACATCTTCATCACCAGTCACTTCATCTCCAATAACTCAAACTTCAGCCCCACTTTCTTCAAGTCAGGTAACCCTTACTGAAAGTTTGCCAACAGTCAGCACCACTTCATTCCCACTTTCAGAAACTTCCTCAGCAGTGGGGTCAAGCTCATTACCAGCCACTTCAACTTTGCCAACAGTCACAAGTTCACCACAAAGCACTGCAACTTCAGCACCTGTCACTGAGACCTTGGCAACAACAGAGACAACTTCAGTGCAACCGACTACATCAGCGTTAGTCAGTGAGACTTCGTCTCCGCATCAAACCACTTCCACGCTTGCAACTTTGACACCTGGCAGCACAAGTGTGACACAAGTAAAATCATCTTCAACACCACTGGTAGCAACTTCAGAGTCACTCAAGACATCTTCATCACCAGTCACTTCATCTCCAATAACTCAAACTTCAGCCCCACTTTCTTCAAGTCAGGTAACCCTTACTGAAAGTTTGCCAACAGTCAGCACCACTTCATTCCCACTTTCAGAAACTTCCTCAGCAGTGGGGTCAAGCTCATTACCAGCCACTTCAACTTTGCCAACAGTCACAAGTTCACCACAAAGCACTGCAACTTCAGCACCTGTCACTGAGACCTTGGCAACAACAGAGACAACTTCAGTGCAACCGACTACATCAGCGTTAGTCAGTGAGACTTCGTCTCCGCATCAAACCACTTCCACGCTTGCAACTTTGACACCTGGCAGCACAAGTGTGACACAAGTAAAATCATCTTCAACACCACTGGTAGCAACTTCAGAGTCACTCAAGACATCTTCATCACCAGTCACTTCATCTCCAATAACTCAAACTTCAGCCCCACTTTCTTCAAGTCAGGTAACCCTTACTGAAAGTTTGCCAACAGTCAGCACCACTTCATTCCCACTTTCAGAAACTTCCTCAGCAGTGGGGTCAAGCTCATTACCAGCCACTTCAACTTTGCCAACAGTCACAAGTTCACCACAAAGCACTGCAACTTCAGCACCTGTCACTGAGACCTTGGCAACAACAGAGACAACTTCAGTGCAACCGACTACATCAGCGTTAGTCAGTGAGACTTCGTCTCCGCATCAAACCACTTCCACGCTTGCAACTTTGACACCTGGCAGCACAAGTGTGACACAAGTAAAATCATCTTCAACACCACTGGTAGCAACTTCAGAGTCACTCAAGACATCTTCATCACCAGTCACTTCATCTCCAATAACTCAAACTTCAGCCCCACTTTCTTCAAGTCAGGTAACCCTTACTGAAAGTTTGCCAACAGTCAGCACCACTTCATTCCCACTTTCAGAAACTTCCTCAGCAGTGGGGTCAAGCTCATTACCAGCCACTTCAACTTTGCCAACAGTCACAAGTTCACCACAAAGCACTGCAACTTCAGCACCTGTCACTGAGACCTTGGCAACAACAGAGACAACTTCAGTGCAACCGACTACATCAGCGTTAGTCAGTGAGACTTCGTCTCCGCATCAAACCACTTCCACGCTTGCAACTTTGACACCTGGCAGCACAAGTGTGACACAAGTAAAATCATCTTCAACACCACTGGTAGCAACTTCAGAGTCACTCAAGACATCTTCATCACCAGTCACTTCATCTCCAATAACTCAAACTTCAGCCCCACTTTCTTCAAGTCAGGTAACCCTTACTGAAAGTTTGCCAACAGTCAGCACCACTTCATTCCCACTTTCAGAAACTTCCTCAGCAGTGGGGTCAAGCTCATTACCAGCCACTTCAACTTTGCCAACAAGTCACAAGTTCACCACAAAGCACTGCAACTTCAGCACCTGTCACTGAGACCTTGGCAACAACAGAGACAACTTCAGTGCAACCGACTACATCAGCGTTAGTCAGTGAGACTTCGTCTCCGCATCAAACCACTTCCACGCTTGCAACTTTGACACCTGGCAGCACAAGTGTGACACAAGTAAAATCATCTTCAACACCACTGGTAGCAACTTCAGAGTCACTCAAGACATCTTCATCACCAGTCACTTCATCTCCAATAACTCAAACTTCAGCCCCACTTTCTTCAAGTCAGGTAACCCTTACTGAAAGTTTGCCAACAGTCAGCACCACTTCATTCCCACTTTCAGAAACTTCCTCAGCAGTGGGGTCAAGCTCATTACCAGCCACTTCAACTTTGCCAACAGTCACAAGTTCACCACAAAGCACTGCAACTTCAGCACCTGTCACTGAGACCTTGGCAACAACAGAGACAACTTCAGTGCAACCGACTACATCAGCGTTAGTCAGTGAGACTTCGTCTCCGCATCAAACCACTTCCACGCTTGCAACTTTGACACCTGGCAGCACAAGTGTGACACAAGTAAAATCATCTTCAACACCACTGGTAGCAACTTCAGAGTCACTCAAGACATCTTCATCACCAGTCACTTCATCTCCAATAACTCAAACTTCAGCCCCACTTTCTTCAAGTCAGGTAACCCTTACTGAAAGTTTGCCAACAGTCAGCACCACTTCATTCCCACTTTCAGAAACTTCCTCAGCAGTGGGGTCAAGCTCATTACCAGCCACTTCAACTTTGCCAACAATCACAAGTTCACCACAAAGCACTGCAACTTCAGCACCTGTCACTGAGACCTTGGCAACAACAGAGACAACTTCAGTGCAACCGACTACATCAGCGTTAGTCAGTGAGACTTCGTCTCCGCATCAAACCACTTCCACGCTTGCAACTTTGACACCTGGCAGCACAAGTGTGACACAAGTAAAATCATCTTCAACACCACTGGTAGCAACTTCAGAGTCACTCAAGACATCTTCATCACCAGTCACTTCATCTCCAATAACTCAAACTTCAGCCCCACTTTCTTCAAGTCAGGTAACCCTTACTGAAAGTTTGCCAACAGTCAGCACCACTTCATTCCCACTTTCAGAAACTTCCTCAGCAGTGGGGTCAAGCTCATTACCAGCCACTTCAACTTTGCCAACAAGTCACAAGTTCACCACAAAGCACTGCAACTTCAGCACCTGTCACTGAGACCTTGGCAACAACAGAGACAACTTCAGTGCAACCGACTACATCAGCGTTAGTCAGTGAGACTTCGTCTCCGCATCAAACCACTTCCACGCTTGCAACTTTGACACCTGGCAGCACAAGTGTGACACAAGTAAAATCATCTTCAACACCACTGGTAGCAACTTCAGAGTCACTCAAGACATCTTCATCACCAGTCACTTCATCTCCAATAACTCAAACTTCAGCCCCACTTTCTTCAAGTCAGGTAACCCTTACTGAAAGTTTGCCAACAGTCAGCACCACTTCATTCCCACTTTCAGAAACTTCCTCAGCAGTGGGGTCAAGCTCATTACCAGCCACTTCAACTTTGCCAACAGTCACAAGTTCACCACAAAGCACTGCAACTTCAGCACCTGTCACTGAGACCTTGGCAACAACAGAGACAACTTCAGTGCAACCGACTACATCAGCGTTAGTCAGTGAGACTTCGTCTCCGCATCAAACCACTTCCACGCTTGCAACTTTGACACCTGGCAGCACAAGTGTGACACAAGTAAAATCATCTTCAACACCACTGGTAGCAACTTCAGAGTCACTCAAGACATCTTCATCACCAGTCACTTCATCTCCAATAACTCAAACTTCAGCCCCACTTTCTTCAAGTCAGGTAACCCTTACTGAAAGTTTGCCAACAGTCAGCACCACTTCATTCCCACTTTCAGAAACTTCCTCAGCAGTGGGGTCAAGCTCATTACCAGCCACTTCAACTTTGCCAACAATCACAAGTTCACCACAAAGCACTGCAACTTCAGCACCTGTCACTGAGACCTTGGCAACAACAGAGACAACTTCAGTGCAACCGACTACATCAGCGTTAGTCAGTGAGACTTCGTCTCCGCATCAAACCACTTCCACGCTTGCAACTTTGACACCTGGCAGCACAAGTGTGACACAAGTAAAATCATCTTCAACACCACTGGTAGCAACTTCAGAGTCACTCAAGACATCTTCATCACCAGTCACTTCATCTCCAATAACTCAAACTTCAGCCCCACTTTCTTCAAGTCAGGTAACCCTTACTGAAAGTTTGCCAACAGTCAGCACCACTTCATTCCCACTTTCAGAAACTTCCTCAGCAGTGGGGTCAAGCTCATTACCAGCCACTTCAACTTTGCCAACAATCACAAGTTCACCACAAAGCACTGCAACTTCAGCACCTGTCACTGAGACCTTGGCAACAACAGAGACAACTTCAGTGCAACCGACTACATCAGCGTTAGTCAGTGAGACTTCGTCTCCGCATCAAACCACTTCCACGCTTGCAACTTTGACACCTGGCAGCACAAGTGTGACACAAGTAAAATCATCTTCAACACCACTGGTAGCAACTTCAGAGTCACTCAAGACATCTTCATCACCAGTCACTTCATCTCCAATAACTCAAACTTCAGCCCCACTTTCTTCAAGTCAGGTAACCCTTACTGAAAGTTTGCCAACAGTCAGCACCACTTCATTCCCACTTTCAGAAACTTCCTCAGCAGTGGGGTCAAGCTCATTACCAGCCACTTCAACTTTGCCAACAATCACAAGTTCACCACAAAGCACTGCAACTTCAGCACCTGTCACTGAGACCTTGGCAACAACAGAGACAACTTCAGTGCAACCGACTACATCAGCGTTAGTCAGTGAGACTTCGTCTCCGCATCAAACCACTTCCACGCTTGCAACTTTGACACCTGGCAGCACAAGTGTGACACAAGTAAAATCATCTTCAACACCACTGGTAGCAACTTCAGAGTCACTCAAGACATCTTCATCACCAGTCACTTCATCTCCAATAACTCAAACTTCAGCCCCACTTTCTTCAAGTCAGGTAACCCTTACTGAAAGTTTGCCAACAGTCAGCACCACTTCATTCCCACTTTCAGAAACTTCCTCAGCAGTGGGGTCAAGCTCATTACCAGCCACTTCAACTTTGCCAACAGTCACAAGTTCACCACAAAGCACTGCAACTTCAGCACCTGTCACTGAGACCTTGGCAACAACAGAGACAACTTCAGTGCAACCGACTACATCAGCGTTAGTCAGTGAGACTTCGTCTCCGCATCAAACCACTTCCACGCTTGCAACTTTGACACCTGGCAGCACAAGTGTGACACAAGTAAAATCATCTTCAACACCACTGGTAGCAACTTCAGAGTCACTCAAGACATCTTCATCACCAGTCACTTCATCTCCAATAACTCAAACTTCAGCCCCACTTTCTTCAAGTCAGGTAACCCTTACTGAAAGTTTGCCAACAGTCAGCACCACTTCATTCCCACTTTCAGAAACTTCCTCAGCAGTGGGGTCAAGCTCATTACCAGCCACTTCAACTTTGCCAACAATCACAAGTTCACCACAAAGCACTGCAACTTCAGCACCTGTCACTGAGACCTTGGCAACAACAGAGACAACTTCAGTGCAACCGACTACATCAGCGTTAGTCAGTGAGACTTCGTCTCCGCATCAAACCACTTCCACGCTTGCAACTTTGACACCTGGCAGCACAAGTGTGACACAAGTAAAATCATCTTCAACACCACTGGTAGCAACTTCAGAGTCACTCAAGACATCTTCATCACCAGTCACTTCATCTCCAATAACTCAAACTTCAGCCCCACTTTCTTCAAGTCAGGTAACCCTTACTGAAAGTTTGCCAACAGTCAGCACCACTTCATTCCCACTTTCAGAAACTTCCTCAGCAGTGGGGTCAAGCTCATTACCAGCCACTTCAACTTTGCCAACAGTCACAAGTTCACCACAAAGCACTGCAACTTCAGCACCTGTCACTGAGACCTTGGCAACAACAGAGACAACTTCAGTGCAACCGACTACATCAGCGTTAGTCAGTGAGACTTCGTCTCCGCATCAAACCACTTCCACGCTTGCAACTTTGACACCTGGCAGCACAAGTGTGACACAAGTAAAATCATCTTCAACACCACTGGTAGCAACTTCAGAGTCACTCAAGACATCTTCATCACCAGTCACTTCATCTCCAATAACTCAAACTTCAGCCCCACTTTCTTCAAGTCAGGTAACCCTTACTGAAAGTTTGCCAACAGTCAGCACCACTTCATTCCCACTTTCAGAAACTTCCTCAGCAGTGGGGTCAAGCTCATTACCAGCCACTTCAACTTTGCCAACAATCACAAGTTCACCACAAAGCACTGCAACTTCAGCACCTGTCACTGAGACCTTGGCAACAACAGAGACAACTTCAGTGCAACCGACTACATCAGCGTTAGTCAGTGAGACTTCGTCTCCGCATCAAACCACTTCCACGCTTGCAACTTTGACACCTGGCAGCACAAGTGTGACACAAGTAAAATCATCTTCAACACCACTGGTAGCAACTTCAGAGTCACTCAAGACATCTTCATCACCAGTCACTTCATCTCCAATAACTCAAACTTCAGCCCCACTTTCTTCAAGTCAGGTAACCCTTACTGAAAGTTTGCCAACAGTCAGCACCACTTCATTCCCACTTTCAGAAACTTCCTCAGCAGTGGGGTCAAGCTCATTACCAGCCACTTCAACTTTGCCAACAGTCACAAGTTCACCACAAAGCACTGCAACTTCAGCACCTGTCACTGAGACCTTGGCAACAACAGAGACAACTTCAGTGCAACCGACTACATCAGCGTTAGTCAGTGAGACTTCGTCTCCGCATCAAACCACTTCCACGCTTGCAACTTTGACACCTGGCAGCACAAGTGTGACACAAGTAAAATCATCTTCAACACCACTGGTAGCAACTTCAGAGTCACTCAAGACATCTTCATCACCAGTCACTTCATCTCCAATAACTCAAACTTCAGCCCCACTTTCTTCAAGTCAGGTAACCCTTACTGAAAGTTTGCCAACAGTCAGCACCACTTCATTCCCACTTTCAGAAACTTCCTCAGCAGTGGGGTCAAGCTCATTACCAGCCACTTCAACTTTGCCAACAATCACAAGTTCACCACAAAGCACTGCAACTTCAGCACCTGTCACTGAGACCTTGGCAACAACAGAGACAACTTCAGTGCAACCGACTACATCAGCGTTAGTCAGTGAGACTTCGTCTCCGCATCAAACCACTTCCACGCTTGCAACTTTGACACCTGGCAGCACAAGTGTGACACAAGTAAAATCATCTTCAACACCACTGGTAGCAACTTCAGAGTCACTCAAGACATCTTCATCACCAGTCACTTCATCTCCAATAACTCAAACTTCAGCCCCACTTTCTTCAAGTCAGGTAACCCTTACTGAAAGTTTGCCAACAGTCAGCACCACTTCATTCCCACTTTCAGAAACTTCCTCAGCAGTGGGGTCAAGCTCATTACCAGCCACTTCAACTTTGCCAACAATCACAAGTTCACCACAAAGCACTGCAACTTCAGCACCTGTCACTGAGACCTTGGCAACAACAGAGACAACTTCAGTGCAACCGACTACATCAGCGTTAGTCAGTGAGACTTCGTCTCCGCATCAAACCACTTCCACGCTTGCAACTTTGACACCTGGCAGCACAAGTGTGACACAAGTAAAATCATCTTCAACACCACTGGTAGCAACTTCAGAGTCACTCAAGACATCTTCATCACCAGTCACTTCATCTCCAATAACTCAAACTTCAGCCCCACTTTCTTCAAGTCAGGTAACCCTTACTGAAAGTTTGCCAACAGTCAGCACCACTTCATTCCCACTTTCAGAAACTTCCTCAGCAGTGGGGTCAAGCTCATTACCAGCCACTTCAACTTTGCCAACAATCACAAGTTCACCACAAAGCACTGCAACTTCAGCACCTGTCACTGAGACCTTGGCAACAACAGAGACAACTTCAGTGCAACCGACTACATCAGCGTTAGTCAGTGAGACTTCGTCTCCGCATCAAACCACTTCCACGCTTGCAACTTTGACACCTGGCAGCACAAGTGTGACACAAGTAAAATCATCTTCAACACCACTGGTAGCAACT